>JAQYXR010000157.1:134409-175628 GCA_030545055.2 Neoaliturus tenellus
TTATTTTGAAAATTAAGTAATTTCTGATAATTATCCCTCCCATCGACAATGTACTGTCACAAAAACAGTAATGAGAGCTGCGTTGTGTTTTATAATTGTTGAAATGTTGTAATTCAAACGTCACACCTTTTTAAGGTCTTAAGGTGAATGTTCAATGTCATTATTAGCATTGTGTTCATGAGAATAACATGTGGAATTCAGAATGGAGGTCGTATTTCATATCGGGATAAAAACTAAAACGTTTTCTTATTTTAACCTAAAAATCATTGTACCTAATGTAAACTCTCTAGTATAACGGGAAGTTGGAGAAATGGCAAAGCGTGTGTGATTGCTTCAAGAGCTTTGCCTTTTGGAGATGTGCATTTAGCTGCTAGTTCGTCTTTGCCTGGCAAACGGAGCCACCGTGCCGCTCCCAAGGATGACGTCACGATGGTGTTTTATAAAAGATAAGATGCTCTCCAATCTTTCAAGCGTGAGAGACTACTTTAGTCTACTTTAATAGCTTAGAACTAAGGGTTGTGTAAGAAAATATGCTTTGAAGTTTAAAAAATCTAAATAATGGCTTTCCATTCAGAGTTATACAATCAGAAATTTAATGAAATATTTTTAATTTTATTGAATTAAGACACTTCGAATGAAATTGGAGAGTAAAAAATGATGTTATGTATTGGTTTTTGTAATGGCTGCAGTGCACTCTCGTTCATCGGAACTAATGTGGCGGATGGCCAGTTCGGATGACGAAAGCGGATGTTTACCTGCCCCCCCCCCCTCTTTCTTACGAATTAAGTATTCACAACCTCGGAAATAACAATGAGAGATTCATGTTATGAAAAGTGAACGTTGACAAGAGATGCAAAATGTGATACATTACATTGTGCGGGCACACCGATTTGGAGATTTAAGACATTGAAACGTATTTTTTTATTTTTGTAAGAAAAAAATGTAATAATATCCAGATTATCGTTCACCGAGTTGGATGAAATATGGTATAGTTTATTAGGCGTTGAAAGCTTCCTGATGAAATCAGATAACTAAAGTAAACCTTAACTTTCTGTTTGGTCAGAGTTTGGCTTTGCCCCAAGCGGATTTATTGATAAGACCTTTAGCCACTCATCATAGTTTTCAAATAGTGGCTTAGTTAATTATACCTTCTTGCTTAGAGGTAACTTAGATAACCTTACAAACTATCATTTAACGATACCAAGAAAGAATAAATAAAGATGTGGAAAGTGAAAATAAATTTTTATTATTAGTTAAGAGTTTTGATAAACCACGACTAGTGATACTAGTGCTTTTGAATTAATAAGTAAATAACCATTGCTAGTATAATAAATTAATTTGAGTTTTGGCTGTTTAAGATTATAAATAAATTTTAAAAACCTATTAACGTCGATTAAATTGTTAGGTACTAAACTGAAACTTAATTTACAAGGCCATTATTTATAACCAAGTTTAAGAATTTTAAACTTAACAACCGTTTTAACTACTTTTTCGTCATAACCCTCATCTTATTTAACTAACTGCATCTAAAACAAGAATTATACAACAAGTTTACTTCATTCAAAATACATTGCGTTGATACAAAACCCGATTTATTGATTGTTTGCTGCAATTTTAATATAGTACAGGAGATCTGAGCATTTGTTTGGTTAATTTGTAACTTGTAATGCAAGTTCGATACGAAATGGATTGCAAGGCTTTATTGTAATATCTATACAAAAATGTAAATGTAAATAGGAAAAAGTGTATCTCCTTAACCAAAGCAGATTGATACAAAATCTATAATTAGACTAAGCAGTGAACTTTGGTAATGAATATACTATCCAATTTAGCTGTCCGAAGTAGCTATCATTAGTGGTAAACTGTTTCTCCTTTCTTCAAAAGAGTTTGAGAAATTGGTGATCAATAAATTAGTTTTTTAAACTCGTCAATACATAGATAACGAACGAAAAACGGTCATAAGTGTATGAATTAAAGATTTTACCATCCATAATTAAAACATATTTTAATTCGGGATAAATTGTGCTAATGATAAAGGGGGGTTATTAAGGGGGGACGAAGCAAATTTCCATTCACCCAATTACTCTCTCGAAGCAATTTTCCCCCTTCGTAAGAAATGAAAAATTAACGAACAATAAAGTATTTCTAAAACGCCATAAATGCATACATAACGAACAAAAAACAGTCACAGGTAAATGAATTAAAGTTTTTTTTTTTACTATACTTGTAGGTCAAAAATGTTTTAATTTTGGATAAATTGTGCTTATTACGAAGGAAGGATATTATGGGGGCCAAGCAAATTTCCATGAATAGCTTATATTGATAAAATTTATGGTGAGTTGATTCACCATTATTTCTGAAATTCTTATTCGAAAATATCCTATTATCATGAGTTTTAACAGAAAGTTCAAACTGAAACACGAATTATCAATCTAAGTCCAATCTATTATTATCAACAGTATATTTTAAAACTATTTTGAATTTAAAGATTTTATCTTCGAGTCGGATATTTTTTGTCTCTTATAGATTAAAGTGAGATTCAACAGAATAAGAAATAAAACAGGCCTAACGGAATTCCAATAACGCATAATGCCTCCTTTGCGCCAAATAAAGCGAACAATTAAGAATCATTAAGACAAAGCTTAATAACTTCGCATAGCGTTTCATTATTTCGGATTTGATTCGGGGACGATTTTTTTCTAAAAAGTATTATTTTGTCGTATTCTTGTTTAAAAAAATAGTTTTATTTTCTAATTGTTTTACAACAAAACAACTTTTAAAAGTTTGATATACGATACTATATGTAAGTTCAAAATTAAAGCATTTAAAATTTTTGTTTTGCATACACGATTGACACACAACAGTAAAAAAAACATGTTTTACCACTATTATTATTATTCAGCTTGTTATAAAATACGCTTATAAATAATTTATAAATATAACACTTGGATAACTACAATTTTATTGGGGCTACAATTGTTATTGCATATTTGAAGACTAACACTAACGCGTCCCATCCTTAAAAGGCGTAGTAGGTCATTGTTTTGATTTCCTTATTTCACAAAAAAGCAAATTAACTTTTAACAATATTTTTTCATCCTCCCTTGAAAAAATGCTAATAAAATAATAATCGATAAAAAATTGTTTTGCTTATCACCTTAGCACAGTGATTCAACTATATTCTCCAAGAAAATCATTGTAGTGACATCATTTACTGCTCATTTAGCAAGTAAGTGTGTTCAGGTCGCCCAGGATACATGACCACATACCAGTCATCCACCCAAAATACCTGACCCACATTCCAGTCATTAACCCCTAATACCTGACCTACATACCATTAATTCACACAGAATACCTGACTCAAATACCGGCCATTCGCCCAGAATACCTGACTCACATACCAGTCATTAACCCCTAATACCTGATCCGCATACCATTCATTCTCACAGAATACCTGACTCACACACCGGCCATTCGCCCAGAATACCTGACCCACATAGCAGTAATTTGCCGAGAATAACTGACTCACATACCATTCATTCACACAGAATACCTGACTCACATACCGGCCATTCGCCCAGAATTCCTGACCCACGTACCCGTAATATGCCCAGAATAACTGACTCACATACCATTCATTCACACAGAATACCTGACTCACATACCGGCCATTCGCCCAGAATACCTGACCCACATACCAGTAATTTGCCCAGAATAACTGACTCACATACCATTCATTCACACAGAATACCTGACTCACATACCGGCCATTCGCCCAGAATACCTGACCCACATACCAGTAATTTGCCCAAAATAACTGACTCACATACCATTCATTCACACAGAATACCTGACTCACATACCAGTCATTCGCTTAGAATACCTGACCCACATACCAGTTATTTGCCTAGAATAACTGACTCACATACCAGTCATTTGCCGAGAACACCTGACAAACATACCATTCATTCGCCCAGAATACCTGACTCACATACCAGTCATTCGCCCAGAATACCTGACTCACACACCGGCCATTCGCCCAGAATACCTGACTCACATACCGGCCATTCGCTCAGAATACCTGACCCACATACCGGCCATTCGCCCACAATACCTGACCCACATACCAGTCATGCACCCAGAATACCTGACCCACATACCAGTCATGCACCCAGAATACCTGACCCACATACCGGCCATTCGCCCACAATACCTGACCCACATACCAGTCATGCACCCAGAATACCTGACCCACATACCAGTCATGCACCCAGAATACCTGACCCACATACCAGTCATGCACCCAGAATACCTGACCCACATACCAGTCATGCACCCAGAATACCTGACCCACATACCAGTCATGCACCCAGAATACCTGACCCACATACCAGTCATGCACCCAGAATACCTGACCCACATACCAGTCATGCACCCAGAATACCTGACCCACATACCGGCCATTCGCCCACAATACCTGACCCACATACCAGTCATGCACCCAGAATACCTGACCCACATACCAGTCATGCACCCAGAATACCTGACCCACATACCAGTCATGCACCCAGAATACCTGACCCACATACCAGTCATGCACCCAGAATACCTGACCCACATACCAGTCATGCACCCAGAATACCTGACCCACATACCAGTCATGCACCCAGAATACCTGACCCACATACCAGTCATGCACCCAGAATACCTGACCCACATACCAGTCATGCACCCAGAATACCTGACCCACATACCAGTCATGCACCCAGAATACCTGACCCACATACCAGTCATTCACTCAGAATACCTGACCCACATACCAGTCATTCACTCAGAATACCTGACCCACATACCAGTCATGCACCCAGAATACCTGACCCACATACCAGTCGTACACCCACAATACCTGACTCACATACCAGTCATTCACTCACAATACCTGACCCACATACCAGTCATTCACTCAGAATACCTGGCTTGCATACCGGTCATTCGCCCAGAATACCTGACCCACATACCAGTCATTCGGCCAGAATTCTTGACCCATATACCACACATTCGCCCGGAATACCTGACCCCACATACCAGTTATCGTACTGACATCACTTACTTCTCGATTGGCAAGTAAATGTTCTCATGCCGTCCAGAATATTCGGCAGATCACTCATTGTAGTGACATCACTTCATGCTCAGCAGTAAAGTAAAAGTGCTTCCTGACACAAAGAATAACTGATATCCGGGGCATCCATCGCAGTGACATCATTTGATGCGCGGAAGGCATTTCCTGTACAATGTTCTCATATCGCCCATAATAATTAACCTTCAGATCACTGTAGTAATATCACTCGATGTTCTTCAGGAAAGCGAAAGTGTTTTCATATCACGACATAACAGACCTTTATTCTAGTGACACCACTTGATGCTCGGAAAGCAAGTAAAAGCGTTTTCATGTCACCGTAATGACTGGCCTCCGGGCTTTTAACGGCGATTGGCCACGATATTGTCCTCACTTGATATTATGCTCGATTAAGAATACAAAACCCATGATAAAAATATTAAAGATTCTCTTTTGCACGATATTACATAGTTGATTAATGTATTTTGCTAACATTTTCATCTACTAAAAAAATCTTCATTTCCTTAAATATTATTAATACTAACGGTGATCACTTGGAAGATATACTATAAAAACTGTACCATGATATTCCTTTTCTCTCTTATGGACTTAAAAATTTTAATTTGTCAACCAATCTTTTCTATTTATTTCATTTTTAGGATGATCCATACTCTTAGTAATCGTATACCTATTTTTTGTGGCTGCTCCACACTGTGAAACTGCACTGTGTAACATTTCGTTATACGGGAGCATTTACACTTCGGTGGCCGGCGACGCGACGTGGCTAGTCACGCAGGTCGATGCGTGTGCATCTCGGAAGTTGGGTGGCACGTGCTTGAATTAAACATCAGTGCGACTCTGGTTTGTAATTATTTTATCGTAAAGTTAATTTCCGTTTCGGTTGGTGATATGGGTTCCCTCAAGTGTGTCTCTAGTCTCGATATGTCGTCTATGATGTAATCGAGTAATTAATAAACGGTATCAGTTAACTGACACATACTTTCTCCCAACAATATATAAAAAGGTGTTAAAAGCTCCAAACATTAATGTCTTGATGACTCAGTCGGATAGCTACCAGCTGAGCAGCGCTCGTTTGACCCTACGCGCGTCTGTGACTTTTAACAACGTACTGCGTTTACCGCTAAACGAAAAATTGAATTTTCTCCGCAACCACTTGACGTAGAGCAATAATTTAAAATACTGGATTATTTAGTTTTTTAAGCTTGATTTAATGGTGATAAGTAAAATTTATTTCGAGACAACAGCTATTTTGAAAATTCAAAAAATTGATTTTTGAAACACTTTTTACTCCATAACTTTTGAACGCGCATTTTCCCGGAGATGCGGGTGGTGTCATTTTATTTACCATTTTAAGCTTAATAAACCACAAAATTTTAATCAAAATCGTTAGAGCCGTTTTTGAGAAATTTTTATTTTTGACGATTTTTGAGGGTTTTGGGGCGTAAACTACCCTTAAAAATAAAAAATTCAAAAAAATGAAAAAAAACGCCTGGAATTATCGTGGGTTTGGACCTACCTACCAAATTTCATCAAAATCGGACCATTGGGGCATTCTCTAGCTCTGTTTACATCCTGACACACATACACACACACACACACACACACACACACACACACACACACACACACACACACACACACACACACACACACACACACACACACACACACACACACACACACACACACACACACACACACACACACACACACACACACACACACACACACAGACATCACTCCGAAAACCACTTTTTTGGACTCAGGGGGAACCAAAATGGATAAATCCACCAACAACTCAAATTCGAAAATTTTGACGAAAACAATACTTTCTCCATATACTATGGTATTGGGGGAGAAAGTAAAAATGATGTTTTCACATCCTAAAATAGTTTAAAAACTTTTGCACATAATTGCATAGTTCGTCGAACAAATTATAGTACAAAGAAACTTATTTCCTTCTAGGCACAGGCAGAATAGGATGAACGTACACTGTTGTTTTCCTTCTTATTTTTTTCTCAAGCAGGAGAGTTAGCAACAACATACTCACTGGTTGATGTCATCGTTACAACTAGCGAACTGAACAATTCATAAAGCATCCACGAAGGTGATGCTTTTATTTTAAGTCCAGAAAATGTATAACATTAATATTAACTCCAACCTAGATTAATATTAATATTGACCCCCATCCCCCACCAATAAGAGGGAAACCCTTAAAAAAAGATAAATATATTTTGTTGCGATATAGTACAATGAACCAGAAATTGCCGATTTAAATATCTTTGGATGAAAATCAGTGGGATATCTTGAACATACGGGGTTATTAAAGCACTTAGGACTGCTTAAACTAGGTATATCGATTCAATAAGCCTCCCCTTTTCTTTGAGTAAGGTTATTTTATAAAAAGTCAAAAATATTAAAAATTTAATAATAATTTCACTCAATATTCATAATGGTCTACTAAATACGCCTAACAAAGTCACTGTTCTTTTTACTTATCTAAACATTATTACTGACAAAAGTATTCAAGACAAAATTCATCTTTAGTAAAATTATTTTTAAACAAACTAATTTTGTCCAAAGAAGAATACCATACCAAATTTTTCTTACATATGTATATTACTATGCGAAACAATCTTACCTCATGATTATTTCCATCTGAAAAGACCTAAGAGACGAGAATATGTATTTAATTTACTGAAACAATAAAAACTTTGAGGGTCATTTGAATTTCAACAGTAAATAAATGTTTTTTTCTTGGTCAGGTAGAGATTGGACAATGTCTGCCTGTCAGACACGTTGTCAGAGACGTTGCGGCCGACCACTCCAGATTGAACAACACAAACTCGCCAAACTAAATCAACCAATCTGCTCCCGCCAACCTCTGACATGCCCAACTTGGTGTTTTACCGAGTTTGGTGTATAAACTATTATATAATATTATCGTTACCTAAATTGTAGAACAATAGTGTTAATGAGATTTTGTAGCCAAAACTTTTAGCTAAAGCTTATATTAACATTTTTTTATGTCACGATACTAAATATACAGGGCGTTCTTAAACTCCCTTACGAAAAACTGGTGATTCCTTGGATCAAAATGAAAAAAATATCATATGAACATATGTCCTAAAACTTCGTTAAGCCATCACGCACATAAAATATATGTAAAACTCAGGACTGGCGAAAACTTCTGTAATGTAAACTGGCGAAAACTGCTGTAATGTAAAATAATAGACAAGGGTTGTTCAATTAGCGGGTAAAACGATGTTAAAATTAGTACCCAAAATGTCACTAGCCTGATCAGCTGGTGCATTTTATTCTTATGGACATCAGTTGAATTACGTCACCAGCATGACTCATAAGCGGCATTTTCCAACAGCAAAGGAATGAAAAAGCCCTTCTTTTGTTTATATGTTCTCCGCAGTCATGTGCAAAACTGATGTTTGGCTCTAGATCTAGATCATGTGTGGTAGATGTATGGATTACATAACATGTACGTATAATTCATGTTTAAATGTCACCTTTTTGAAAGTATATCATGCCCATTTCAGGTCAATATGGACATTTGTTATACATAAAATAAATGTAAAACTTGTATGAAATATTAGTTGGAACAAAAATAGAAAGGGGTAAAAAAAAAACAAACAAAAAAAACAGCCGTTTGAGAATGTTTTAAATTAAGGGATTTCATTTCAAGGATTAGTTTGTGAAAAAGTTAATTTTATGCTTGAGCTACACTACTTTAGAAATGTGATCAAACCCCTTTATACTTGTAATGCTGATCCACCCTAATATCAGCCCTGAGCGCGTTGTTCGTCGGGGGGGTTGGTGTTGGGGGGGGGGGGGGGGGTAAGATGTGGTTGAAACCTTTCAGAGATGTAGCCAAAGCCCGTGTACGGGATCCCAACTAAAACCTACAGCTTTACTGAAAAAGTGTAGCCATTTCTGTAGGAAATCTCCGCTTTGGAAATATAGAATCAACTACACAACATTTTTTTGTTTTATTTAACTTTACATGATATACAAGTGATTGGTTAGTGACGCTTTATGACGTAGTTGTTTGAAGATAAAAAAATAAAAAAAGACTCATTAAAACAGAGACATAATGTAACAGTTATTTTTACTTAAATACTTGTAAGAAGTTTGAAAGGTAGCATTCGAGAAAAATATATTTACATATTTAGAAATATTTGAATGTTTTAAGCTACATACTATATTTCAATAAAAAAGCATATATGTTTAGGTCATCACTTACAGTATTATTGTTCAATTGTGATTATAATAAAATAATACTTTGAGACAATCATAAGACCTTTCAAAATAAAATAAAATTTTGTTAAATTATAATTGTGGACAAACACTATGATGCAGTTAAATAAAGGATCCAAGAAGCCTACGTTTGATTAATTTTTATGGATTATATTAAAGGATTTTGAGAATGCTTGGAATGCTTTTTTTTGAGGATTTTGCTTTTGGAATGCTTTTCGTTTCTATTGGAGTTCCAATGTATTGCACATTTAATAATATAAACAGCATTAATTTGATGATATACATCCTATAATAACTTTACGACAAATATAAGTTCGTTATAGGCCTAAGTTCCTCTATATAAACTTATAACGACAGTTGTATTACACACGCGATTAATTATAAATAAACATTTATATAGATACAAAACTTTTGTCCTTTTACAATGATCCTACACTCCTTTGAGCATTTTCGTAAAAACAATTACAAAAGACCTATGAGTACAATGTTGTCTCTTCAAATTCCATTACACAGAAAACGAACGAAGACCTAATGTAGAAATGTATAAATCACCATTGCCTTGATGGCCTCCAATAAACATTCACTTTGTTATTTCACTTTCCCGTTGACTATTTGACAACCAACCTTAAAGTGAGTCTGATAAATCAACGAGGCATTTTGCATAAAATATAATAATTGGAAGGATTATAAAGGAAGTATAAATTCATATTTGAAAACTGAGAGTTACGAATTATTAATTTATTTATTTCCAATTTCATTCCATAAGTTAATAAATAAGTTTCAATTTGTATAAATTTAAGTGCTTAAATATTTTTTTTTATAATTTGTATTTAATGTCATTATTATTTATGCCATCTAACACAATTTTATTAGTAAAGTTTAATACTGCAAGTTCGAATATGTATAAATATATAAATAATGCACATGATGAAATCATATATTTGACCTAATGTACTTATGGCGTTCAGACGTTACATTGCAATCTAGTCTTAATTACTGACATTATGCTTACATTTTTCCAGGATATTGCAGTTGATATCTTCATTCAAATGGATATTCAAAAGCAAGTTCCTCATAAAACGTTTTTTGATCACTGTATTATTTACAATAATAAACATGTATAAGACTTAATTTCTGGAAACCTAATTAGAAAACACAAATATTAAACAACAATTAAGGTCTACAAATACCTACCTTTTGGGCTAAAGCGGCTTGTTGATGGATAATCTTTTAAGTCATGTTGTACTAGATGTCGCTAAACACTACAGGATTTATAACAGACAGCAAAATACGGAATTTCACCGCTTTAAAAGTTATCAAGAAATAAATATGTTTATAATATAAAATAGTGTAAAAAATTGATAAACCCTTAGATCTCTAATCGTAATAACTTCATTTACTTAGCAATATTAATATTTTTCCAAACATTATTGATTGAGTATTAATTTCTATCGACATAAATCTTTAATTATGAAAAATAACCAAAAGGTTAATAGAAGTGAAAGAAAAATGAGAGACCATTAAATATAAATGCAATTCAACACTAATCGTTTGGAATAATCATGTAAGACGATTAAACGTTGATTAAACGATGATTCAAGCTTTACATTTGTTTTTAAACTTGATTATTGCCAATATTACTGTTTATAGCGTGATTTTGCAGTTTACAAAATTAAATATTCCATTAAAATTAGCAGAAGTAATAAGTTGCATAGATATTGAGTCAATATGCAAAGACATTCATTTAATTTCTATTGATAAACTATGTAATAATAATGGGACTTTTTATTAAAATTTTGTATTTTCCTGGATTATGAACATATAAAATCATAACTAACTAAGAAGTGGCCTCTTTTCTTTTCTGGTCTAATGTTTAACCTAATGTTAAAGCATGTGTCTTTGTTGTCAATTCTGATGAATTATTAGAAATTATTTCCTTATTTTTATTTAATCACGTGACATAAGATAATGAGGTAATGTTTCCTGAACATCTTAAAACGAAAAGTTTCCAAAGCTGTTTGCAGAGAACAATAACTAAAGATGCAAGTTACTTCAGTGTAAAGCGAGGTCAGTTAATGAATGTTCGTCACTTAAAGAGACAAGTGACTGCCACTTGTTCCTCGGCTGTGGCCAATACTTCTTGCAATACCTACCTGTAGTGCTTTAGCTTGCCACTGGAACGTGGTTAATAAAACAAAATGACAGTGAAGAAGTAAAAGTCGACTGAAATGGTGAAAATATATAATGTATCTTAAACAACGTTTTACCACCCTTTCCAAAATACTCAATTATATATATATATATATATATATATATATATATATATTTTTTTTTTTTTTTTTTTTGTAAGAGTTTGGAATATTAAATTTTAGATAACAGATTTATTTAATAAACTGTTTTTGTAAAAATAATGCTTTACTAGAAAGAGTGAGTTTTAAAAATATGTTTGAGTTTCGATTTTTTGTGTGCAAAAGTATCATTATGATAAGTTGGGGAAAGTTATGGAATAGTTTTTGAATTGTATTATATTCTTGACCGTATACTAACATATTTAATAATTGAAACCATGTTGAAATGTTGTTTGTTGAATAAAGCAAATAATTTTATAAATCTGATGTTTCAACTTTCTTGGTTTTCTTGATGGCAAACTGGTTCTAAAACTGGAAAAATCTTAAAGTTACTTTATTACTGTTTAATTGTAGATGTTATATTGTTACTTATTATTTGAAAAAAACCGAATATCTAAATATTTTATGGATTAAACTATTTTATACCCTGTAATATTTATTGACCCTCCCTTTTATGCCTTTGTTACCAATTTTTATTCACAAATCTAAATAGAAACCTTCCTCGTTTAAAGTACATGATAATTTTGCCAAAAAATAGACAACCTTTTAAGGTATTTATTTATAGGTATTTATAAATTTCTTTTAACATTGATTGCTCAGTTTATATCTGTCAAAAAACCGCTAATTGATGATAGATTATATTGCTATTTTTATGCGTCTTACATGCAAATTTGACCTTCATAAAATAAAAACTGTAGAAATAGCATAATATAAAATCAAAAGAAAAAGAATAAAAATAACCCAGGTAATCACATAACAATCACATGAGTTTTTACTACATTTTCATGCCCAGTTCTCCGCAAAGGCCCCACTTTGTCATCGCCGGAAGGCTTCTTTGTTGTTATGTGCTCTTTAATGATGTTTCCTCACCACTCGCTCCCTCTCGTGGGCTCCTTTGAAGTCCGCCGACATGTTGAGATGTTGAAGAAATAAATTAATTCTGTAGCAGCTTTTATTTCCCCACAAAATATTAATGCATTGTTAAACTTGTAATACTATTCATACTATTGGTTGACTAAAAATTGGGTAATATTTTGTCGTTATATATTATGGACCTTTAAAAAATTTACCTCCCTACGCTAGATAATTTACAGACAAATTGTTATGTTATTACTGTTATGGCCTTTATTGACACTGTATATAATTATAGTTCGAATGTTTTTTAAGTAAACACCATCCAACCAGAAAATTCCGAATTTTTCCATTTACTCACCCAGTAAAGTTAATGATGTGAAAGAGTTTATCACCCGTGAAAATAATGGACTTATAACAAAGGATCAAAACAATTTATCTTCATTTTTCATAAGGTGGCGTATAAAACATCCGTGGAAAAGTAGATGCAAAGCTTGAGTGTTTGGGTGTATTCAAGGACGATTTGAAAACGCGGAAAATTAATGTAGGGATGAATAAAATTACCTTTAAGATATTATTTGTAGTCACTCGATATTTATTACATAAGTTATGGTTAAGGTATTCTTTCCCTATAAATGTTTTTTTTTTCTATTACGTCTAGGTAGTCATAGGTAGTCTATATAAGTAGTGTCAAATTGTTGGTGCTGGCTCAGTTCAAGGTCACCTGAGGGATGACGTCATCGAGGTCAATGACCTCACCGATGACGTCATCGATGACGTCATCGATTGCGTCATCGATGACGTCATCACTAATGACGTCATTTCTATGACGTCACACCCATGACGTCACAGAAATGACGTGCTGATGACGTCATCACCCCTTACGTCATCAAAATGACGTCACCAACGCCACTAAGGTCAAGGTCACGCCGAAACTTAAAATTTGTTGGCACTTTTGCCATTTCTCGCACTACGCTCCGAGTTTCAGTCCGAGTCCCCGTGACCTTGACCACTTGGAGCGAATATGCGACGAGAAATGGCAAAAGTGCCAAGTTAAACTCGAGTTTCTGACATGACTCTGCCTAAATGGGCAATCGGTAATCCCTCAGGTGACCTTGAACCAGCACAACACCAACAATTTGATATTACTGTGACCTTGAAAACTTAACAATGGAGTGCCGACACCGATGCGCACCCCACGACAGTCACCGAGCGACTGACTGTTAGGCTATGTGTATTCTAGGTATATGGGGAAGTGGAGGGGAAATCTCAAGGTCATCCAAACGGAGTTTTAAAAAAGTTAAAGAGTAGAAAGACTACTCTTGTGCTTCCTGGGCAACTTCATCAATTTCCAACCAAATGGGGGGTGGGGGTGGGGGTGGGGGTGGGGGGGGGTTCCACCCCTCAGGGGTGGTTCAAGGTCACCGACTACACTTCTACTCTAAGTCTGCTTCAAGGTCGCCCACTACACTTCTACTCTAAGTGTTGACAATACCCCCACCATATTCGAGTCCCTAAGCTACGCGACGGCGCTCAGCCAGTATGTCTCAGGCTTGCATGCGGTAAGCATCGCTACTCTTCAACTCTGTTCATGTAAGTGTTTTACAGATTTTTGCCTCAAGGTCATTACACTTGAACTCTGGACAAACATGGTTTGGATTTTCTCTGATTTTCCTCAAGGTCACTACACTTTAACTCTGGGACGATATCGACTTGTAGTATTTCAGTGTTTTGACTCAAGGTCATCACACTTTAACTCTAGCACGTCGGTTATCGTACCAGAGGTGCTCAATAACCTAACTTGTAATGTTTAGGGTGGCGTTTGCACGCCACGTGGTATCGCCATGAGTGTCCAGTCCAAATTTTAAGTTAGATTAATTTTACTGTGATCTTTTCCATTTCCAATTCGTTTTGCCAAAGAATAAGGTGTCGCTTTATAAAGTGGTATTTCTCTAAAGTTATAGGGGATTGCAGGGATACAATTAGTTAATTTAGGAGACTCTTCATCTTGGAGTTTAACACAATTTCCACTTTGACTTTGCTTCCTCGGCTCTCACAGCCTAAGCTGTACAGAAATGTTTCTTCTAGTGCCAACTCGGGCCAAGAGAACAGTGTGTTGACTGTAGGACAGCTCATGGTGAAGTGATGTGTTACTCCAGCGTACAACCTCATCTTCCCCACCACTGTGACCTTCCCCCACTCCTGCTGTTTCCCCCACCTCTTTTCTCTTGACTCATGCGCTACAAGCAGTCTCTCAGTATTGTGCGGACTTTTGTGAGGGAAGCCATGTCGCGGGACGCTTTAGGTAAGAAACTTAGCCGTGTTAAGACTTTATTAGTTGCTCACCGTCCACCACTCAAAGTCAAAAGGGTTTCGACTTTAGCTAAGTGGCGCAAACTGTTGCGCGGACACCCTAAGTTTTATACCAAACAGACTAATGTAAGTTTTACTGATGAAGATTTGTTTAGAATATTGGATGAAATGACTTTTCCTTGCAAAATTCAGTTAGTTACTCCCATTCCAAACAGTTTAGAGTCTTAGTCTCTCAAGCCGATATACCTAGAGTACGCGGAACCTGAAGGTCAGCCGCTCGGTGACTGTCGTGGGGTGCGCATCGGTGTCGGCGCTCCGTTGTTAGGTTTTCTAGGTCACAGTAATATCAAATTGTTGGTGTTGTGCTGGTTCAAGGTCACCTGAGAGATTACCGATTGCCCATTTAGGCAGGGTCATGTCAGAAACTCGAGTTTAACTTGGCACTTTTGCCGTTTCTCGTCGCAAATTCGCTCCAAGTGGTCAAGGTCACGGGGACTCTGACTGAAACTCGGAGCGTAGTGCGAGAAACGGCAAAAGTGCCAAAAAATTTTAAGTTTCGGCGTGACCTTGACCTTAGTGGCGTTGGTGACGTCATTTTGATGACGTAAGGGGTGATGACGTCATCAGCACGTCATTTCTGTGACGTCATGGGTGTGACGTCATAGAAATGACGTCATTAGTGATGACGTCATCGATGACGCAATCAATGACGTCATCGATGACGTCATCGGTGAGGTCATTGACCTCGATGACGTCATCCCTCAGGTGACCTTGAACTGAGCCAGCACCAACAATTTGACACTACTTATATACTATCCGCTCCCTTTCAACATCTGAATTTTTTTGTATAGTTTTTATACATGGTGATCTTCAACGGTTTTAGGTTGAATGCTTATCTCAATACATTAAAAAAAATATTACTGTTAATATTTTTGTAAATGTTAACATACAGCATACAGTATGATTTATAGAAGTTTCTGTTTATATTTTTGTGTATTATATTCATTATAGAGGTTTTCAAAAAGAACAGAAATGCAAGAAGTATAATAAATCAATATTAGTGATGAAAGTATAAAAATCAAGCAACGTTAAGTGAAAAATTTATTTTTTATTTTAACAATCATTGAATGTATTAATTAGCTATAGTTTCTATTTATTTACAGTCTAAACCATTAATGAACAACTAGTGCACGTGTTTCTCTTCATCGAGCAATTTATTTTCATACAATAAAAACATTACATTGAGTTCTAAATCAATGACATCCGACCAATCCAATATAGTGAATATCAGTGATCACAAAAAAACTACAACTGTAAGTTAGCAGATGTTTAAAATGCTCAAAACAATCTAAGACTAATGGGAAAATTTCAAATGTAATTTAAGAAAAGCGCCCTTCTTTTAAGTCCGATTCTCATCTATTTTTGGCAGAAACAACTAAAGACAAACCCTTTCCAGCGACACTAAAAACTTGAAAATCGGTTGAGAATTGTAGGAGGAGCTCTCTACACAAAAAACCCTAGTGTATTAAATAATTATAGATACGACTCAACTAAATTGTTTTGTTTGATACAAAATAGAACAAAACATATCAGCCTTAAATAAATAAAATCTTCAAATATGAGCTTTATAAATAGAAAAGGCTCTAAATAATGCTAACATTACACAACTCCAGACTATTTATATATTATAAAAACTTTTTATGACTTTAAAATGAATTTTGAATTTTACTTAAAATTCTTACATTCATTTATATTTTCGCTGGTTTTTTTTGTAGCAACTATACCTAACTTATTTTATTCAAATAATTAATAAGATAATCTGTATGAGACAATTATTAAAGCTTATGTTATATGACATGCGCATAAAAAGAAGGCCTTTAAATAAATAAATACATTTTAAAACAAAAACTTGGTAATAAAAAATTTAACGAAAGAGGTTTAACTTTGAAAAAGTGAACTGGTCAGTTTATGTGCGTTAAAATGTATTGAAAATAAATAGAAATAAAGTTGTTTGCTGAGCATTTGAATATGGAATTTGATTGTAAAAGGTCAAGATCAAAGACAAAAAAAGGTGCACTACGTGATAGGGCCATGTTTGGTAAGGTATGTAGACGTATGTACGACGCTACGTGAGGCAGAGGGACCACCTGCTGTCTAAGTAATGTGCGCCACGTGATAGGGCCATGTTTGGTAAGGTATGTAGACTTATGCACGACGCTACGTGAGGCAGAGGGACCACCTGCTGTCTAAGTAATGTGCACTACGTGATAGGGCCATGTTTGGTAAGGTATGTAGACGTATGTACGACGCTACGTGAGGCAGAGGGACCACCTGCTGTCTAAGTAATGTGCACTACGTGATAGGGCCATGTTTGGTAAGGTGTGTAGACGTCTGTACGACACTACGTGAGGCAGAAGGACCAACTGCAGTCTAAGTAATGTGCACTGCGGGATAGGGCCATGTTTGGTAAGGTATGTAGACGTCTGTACGACACTACGTGAGGCAGAGGGACCACCTGCTGTCTAAGTAATGTCACTACAGGGATAGGGCCATGTTTGGTAAGGTATGTAGACGTCTGTACGACACTACGTGACGGCAGAGGACCACCTGCTGTCTAAGTAATGTGCACTACGGGATAAGGGCCATGTTTGGGAAGGTATGTAGACGTCTGTACGACACTACGTGAGGCAGAGGGACCACCTGCTGTCTAAGTAATGTGCACTACGGGAATAGGGCCATGTTTGGTAAGGTATGTAGACGTCTGTACGACACTACGTGAGGCAGAGGGACCACCTGCTGTCTAAGTAATGTGCACTACGTGATAGGGCCATGTTTGGTAAGGTATGTAGACGTATGTACGACACTACGTGAGGCAGAGGAACTATCTGCTGTCTAAGTAATGTGCACTACGTGATAGGGCCATGTTTGGTAAGGTATTTAGACGTCTGTACGACACTACGTGAGGCAGAGGGTCCACCTGCTGTCTAAGAAATGTGCACTACGTGATAGGGCCATGTTTGGTAAGGTATGTAGACGTATGTACGACATCGTGAGGCAGAGGGTCCACCTGCTGTCTAAGTAATGTGCACTACGTGATAGGGCCATGTTTGGTAAGGTATGTAGACGTATGTACGATGCTACGTGAGGCAGAGGGACCACCTGCTGTCTAAGTAATGTGCACTACGTGATACGGCCATGTTTGGTAAGGTATGTAGACATATGTACGACATCTTGAGGTAGAGCGACCACCTGCTGTCTAAGTAATGTGCACTACGGGATAGGGCCATGTTTGGTAAGGTATGTAGACGTCTGTGCGACACTACGTGAGGCAGAGGGACCACCTGCTGTCTAAGTAATGTGCACTACGTGATAGGGCCATGTTTGGTAAGGTATGTAGACGTATGTACGACATCTTGAGGTAGAGGGACCACCTGCTGTCTAATTAATGTGCACTACGGGATAGGGCCATGTTTGGTAAAGTATGGAGACGTATGTACGACATCGTGAGGCAGAGGGACCACCTGCTGTCTAAGTAATGTGCACTACGTGATAGGGCCATGTTTGGTAAGGTATGTAGACGTATGTACGACATCTTGAGGTAGAGGGACCACCTGCTGTCTAAGTAATGTGCACTACGTGATAGGGCCATGTTTGGTAAGGTATGTAGACGTATGTACGACACTACGTGAGGCAGAGGGACCACCTGTTGTCTAAGTAATGTGCACTACGTGATAGGGCCATGTTTGGTAAGGTATGTAGACGTATGTACGACATCTTGAGGTAGAGGGACCACCTGCTGTCTAAGTAATGTGCACTACGTGATAGGGCCATGTTTGGTAAGGTATGTAGACGTATGTACGACATCGTGAGGCAGGGGGACCACCTGCTGTCTATGTAATGTGCACTACGTGATAGGGCCATGTTTGGTAAGGTATGTAGACGTATGTACGACATCTTGAGTCAGAGGGACCACCTGCTGTCTAAGTAATGTGCACTACAGGATAGGGCCATGTTTGGTAAGGTATGTAGACGTCTGTACGACACTACGTGAGGCAGAGGGACCACCTGCTGTCTAAGTAATGTGCACTACGGGATAGGGCCATGTTTGGTAAGGTATGTAGACGTCTGTACGACACTACGTGAGGCAGAGGGACCACCTGCTGTCTAAGTAATGTGCACTACGGGATAGGGCCATGTTTGGTAAGGTATGTAGACGTCTGTACGACACTACGTGAGGCAGAGGGACCACCTGCTGTCTAAGTAATGTGCACTACGGGATAGAGCCATGTTTGGTAAGGTATGTAGACGTCTGTACGACACTACGTGAGGCAGAGGGTCCACCTGCTGTCTAAGTAATGTGCACTACGGGATAGGGCCATGTTTGGTAAGGTATGTAGACGTCTGTACGACACTACGTGAGGCAGAGGGACCACCTGCTGTCTAAGTAATGTGCACTACGGGATAGGGCCATGTTTGGTAAGGTATGTAGACGTATGTACGACACTACGTGAGGCACAGGGACCACCTGCTGTCTAAGTAATGTGCACTACGGGATAGGGCCATGTTTGGTAAGGTATGTAGACGTATGTACGACATCTTGAGTTAGAGGGACCACCTGCTGTCTACGTAATGTGCACTACGTGATAGGGCCATGTTTGGTAAGGTATGTAGACGTCTGTACGATGCTACGTGAGGCAGAGGGTCCACCTGCTGTCTAGGTAATGTGCACTACGGGATAGGGCCATGTTTGGTAAGGTATGTAGACGTCTGTACGATGCTACGTGAGGCAGAGGGTCCACCTGCTGTCTAAGTAATGTGCACTACGGGATAGGGCCATGTTTGGTAAGGTATGTAGACGTCTGTACGATGCTACGTGAGGCAGAGGGTCCACCTGCTGTCTAAGTAATGTGCACTACGGGATAGGGCCATGTTTGGTAAGGTATGTAGACGTCTGTACGATGCTACGTGATTCAGAGGGACCACCTGCTGTCTAAGTAATGTGCACTACGGGATAGGGCCATGTTTGGTAAGGTATGTAGACGTATGTACGACATCTTGAGGTAGAGGGACCACCTGCTGTCTAAGTAATGTGCACTACGTGATAGGGCCATGTTTGGTAAGGTATGTAGACGTCTGTACGATGCTACGTGAGGCAGAGGGTCCACCTGCTGTCTAAGTAATGTGCACTACGGGATAGGGCCATGTTTGATAAGGTATGTAGACGTCTGTACGATGCTACGTGAGGCAGCGGGTCCACCTGCTGTCTAAGTAATGTGCACTACGTGATAGGGCCATGTTTGGTAAGGTATGTAGACGTCTGTACGACGCTACGTGAGGCAGAGGGACCACCTGCTGTCTAAGTAATGTGCACTACGTGATAGGGCCATGTTTGGTAAGGTATGTAGACGTCTGTACGACACTACGTGAGGCAGAGGGACCACCTGCTGTCTAAGTAATGTGCACTACGTGATAGGGCCATGTTTGGTAAGGTATGTAGACGTATGTACGACATCTTGAGGTAGAGGGACCACCTGCTGTCTAAGTAATGTGCACTACTTGATAGGGCCATGTTTGGTAAGGTATGTAGACATCTGTACGATGCTACGTGAGGCAGAGGGTCCACCTGCTGTCTAAGTAATGTGCACTACGGGATAGGGCCATGTTTGGTAAGGTATGTAGACGTCTGTACGACACTACGTGAGGCAGAGGGTCCACCTGCTGTCTAAGTAATGTGTACTACGTAATAGGGCCATGTTTGGTAAGGTATGTAGACGTCTGTACGACACTACGTGAGGCAGAGGGACCACCTGCTGTCTAAGTAATGTGCACTACGTGATAGGGCCATGTTTGGTAAGGTATGTAGACGTCTGTACGACACTACGTGAGGCAGAGGGACCACCTGCTGTCTAAGTAATGTGCACTACGTGATAGGGCCATGTTTGGTAAGGTATGTAGACGTCTGTACGACACTACGTGAGGCAGAGGGACCACCTGCTGTTTAAGTAATGTGCACTACGTGATAGGGCCATGTTTGGTAAGGTATGTAGACGTCTGTACGACACTACGTGAGGCAGAGGGACCACCTGCTGTCTAAGTAATGTGCACTACGGGATAGGGCCATGTTTGGTAAGGTATGTAGACGTCTGTACGACACTACGTGAGGCAGAGGGTCCACCTGCTGTCTAAGTAATGTGCACTACGTGATAGGGCCATGTTTGGTAAGGTATGTAGACGTATGTACGATGCTACGTGAGGCAGAGGGACCACCTGCTGTCTAAGTAATGTGCACTACGGGATAGGGCCATGTTTGGTAAGGTATGTAGACGTCTGTACGACACTACGTGAGGCAGAGGGTCCACCTGCTGTCTAAGTAATGTGCACTACGGGATAGGGCCATGTTTGGTAAGGTATGTAGACGTATGTACGACACTACGTGAGGCAGAGGGACCACCTGCTGTCTAAGTAATGTGCACTACGTGATAGGGCCATGTTTGGTAAGGTATGTAGACGTATGTACGATGCTACGTGAGGCAGAGGGACCACCTGCTGTCTAAGTAATGCGCACTACGGGATAGGGCCATGTTTGGTAAGGTATGTAGACGTCTGTACGACACTACGTGAGGCAGAGGGACCACCTGCTGTCTAAGTAATGTGCACTACGGGATAGGGCCATGTTTGGTAAGGTATGTAGACGTCTGTACGACACTACGTGAGGCAGAGGGACCACCTGCTGTCTAAGTAATGTGCACTACGTGATAGGGCCATGTTTGGTAAGGTATGTAGACGTATGTACGATGCTACGTGAGGCAGAGGGACCACCTGCTGTCTAAGTAATGTGCACTACGTGATAGGGCCATGTTTGGTAAGGTATGTAGACGTATGTACGACATCGTGAGGCAGAGGAACCATCTGCTGTCTAAGTAATGTGCACTACGTGATAGGGCCATGTTTGGTAAGGTATGTAGACGTATGTACGACATCGTGAGGCAGAGGAACCATCTGCTGTCTAAGTAATGTGCACTACGTGATAGGGCCATGTTTGGTAAGGTATGTAGACGTATGTACGACATCGTGAGGCAGAGGAACCATCTGCTGTCTAAGTAATGTGCACTACGTGATAGGGCCATGTTTGGTAAGGTATGTAGACGTATGTACGACATCGTGAGGCAGAGGAACCATCTGCTGTCTAAGTAATGTGCACTACGTGATAGGGCCATGTTTGGTAAGGTATGTAGACGTATGTACGACATCTTGAGGTAGAGGGACCACCTGCTGTCTAAGTAATGTGCACTACGTGATAGGGCCATGTTTGGTAAGGTATGTAGACGTATGTACAACATCGTGAGGCAGAGGAACCATCTGCTGTCTAAGTAATGTGCACTACGGGATAGGGCCATGTTTGGTAAGGTATGTAGACGTATGTACGACATCGTGAGGCAGAGGGACCACCTGCTGTCTAAGTAATGTGCACTACGGGATAGGGCCATGTTTGGTAAGGTATGTAGACGTCTGTACGACACTACGTGAGGCAGAGGGACCACCTGCTGTCTAAGTAATGTGCACTACGTGATAGGGCCATGTTTGGTAAGGTATGTAGACGTATGTACGACATCGTGAGGCAGAGGAACCATCTGCTGTCTAAGTAATGTGCACTGCGGGATAGGGCCATGTTTGGTAAGGTATGTAGACGTCTGTACGACACTACGTGAGGCAGAGGGACCACCTGCTGTCTAAGTAATGTGCACTACGGGATAGGGCCATGTTTGGTAAGGTATGTAGACGTATGTACGACGCTACGTGAGGCAGAGGGACCACCTGCTGTCTAAGTAATGTGCACTACGGGATAGGGCCATGTTTGGTAAGGTATGTAGACGTCTGTACGACACTACGTGAGGCAGGGGGACCACCTGCTGTCTAAGTAATGTGCACTACGGGATAGGGCCATGTTTGGTAAGGTATGTAGACGTCTGTACGACACTACGTGAGGCAGAGGGACCACCTGCTGTCTAAGTAATGTGCACTCCCAGATAGCATTTTAGTGTTGTGACAAGCTTGGAGCAATGTTGTCACTGACAAGCTTTAAGGTTGTCGTAACATTGTCAGCGGCAAGCATGTAAGCTCGTAACAAGCTTAAATTAACTTTACGCCAAGGTTGTACTTGACAAAAATTGAGGGTTACACAAGCTTGTCACACCCTTACATGTAAGGGTGACAATGTGTCACTTACATGTAACACATGAATAATACATAACATTATATGTTATAAGAATAATACATAACACCCTTACATGTAAGGGTGTGACAAGCTTGAATATAAGTTTTGTGTATAGTTTCTATGTAAAGTTCGCGCCAAGCTTATAAATAAAAGTTTATTTAATGTCGCTTTGTAATGCTGAGGCAACATTAAATAAACTTTGAGTAACCTTTAACCGAGGGTGGTACAAGCTTGTTCAGGGTTCCCAAACGTCCCGGATTTTAAGGGACAGTCCCTTATTTAGTAAATTTGTCCCGCCTCCCGGAGAAAAGTCATCCGGGACATTAAATGTCCCGTATTTGGCCGAAATCAGAATTTACCCATGACAAATTTAGTTAAATTGTGCGAACTGTGAACTCTTCTCGTTTCTTGCCAAGTCGTCGCCGCCGCGTGTTAAATGACCGTTTTAAAATAAACTTCTTTGTTTTTAAAATATAATCAACCTAAAATGAATAAGTCTCAAATGTTGAAACGTTAAAAGATTTTCACTGCTTTTGCTTTCACCTATTAGTTTGAAAATTGTCGTTTATTGGCTTTAATAACTTTAATATTGGATATTAATTACGTAAGATTTAAGCAACAAAATAAATAGTAAACTACTACTATTTAGTATCAAGTGCCAGTTTTGAACATGTTTTTACCGGGGATTAAAAAATTATTTTACTCTAAAAATGATTAATTTCTATAAAAGCTTATGGGCAGCACTAAAATAGAATTTAAAATAATAATTTAAATGTGTATTATCAGAGTTTCTTATTTTCAACCACTATCTCGGACTCGGTAGTAAGTAGTATCGGCTTCATTACAAAACTCCATCCCTTATTTTCGGGTGCTTTATTTGGCAACCCTGAGCTTGTTGGAAAAGTTTGTATATGCTGTAATAGGTATTGTTGTCCCAACCTTGCCCTCAAACTTACATTAAACACACCTCTGAACGTCTCACAAAATTCATTGTGATATTAATCACTTTAACAGTAGTTTACCAGCACTTAATTATTCAAACATATTTTAGTTATAAAGTGACCCAAAAAATGTGTTTTTAAGATAATAATAAGTTTCATCTGCACTAGCCAATTATTTGTGGCAAAATTGTTCAGCGAACACAAAAAAATCAACAAACATTTCTAAAGAACAATCACCTACTATATGTTTTGTATTAGAGATAAATACCAACAAACAAATGTTGGGCAGAACACTGTTCATCCATCGTGAATGCAGCTATAGGCTTGAAAAATAAAAAATTGCCACAAATTAGTAATAAATCAAAGGAAGAAACTTGTCATCATACCAAAATAGATTATTACGCATGATAAATTTAAATTAGATGCATTGAAGATGCTTTAAAATCCCATACAAATATTGCACTAGAAATTCATTAAACGCTCATAACCTACTTACACTAAACAGAATGAAATTTCAAAAATGTTTTATACAGTCAATATATTAGCGACAAGCAGATGAAGTTGTTTAAAACTGCAAATTATATTTAGTATGGAATTAATCTAAAGCCCATTAATATCCATCCAATTGTATTGTTAAAAAATACAAATGTTAAAAAACCACAATGAGAGATAAAATTCTTTTAATACTAGGCCTATTTAGCTGTACTTTTTCAAACAAACAAAAAATAATAATCAAGATTTAATTAGGTACTTTTGAGATTTAAATCTTAATAAATTAAGATTTAATGTATTTTAATTTTTAAGCTCTAATAACTAAACCGACTGGTAAAAAGTAATTACAAAAATTAACAAAAAAATTTTAAAAATAATGAAGAAACTAACTGTAAACAAAAACACCTCCTGATGATAAAATAAAAAAATACACTGTCATTTAAATCTTTAAAACTTAAATTTTCATCAAAGAAAACAGCAAGTTAAATTTCTGTAAAATTCAGCTGGTAAAAAAACAAAAAACAAATTTCTTTGTAGTAAAATACAATGTTGCATATGAAAAACGTGAACTCCTTTCTGACTAAAATATAATTAAATTTAAAAAGAGAACAAAATCTATAGAGCATCAACATTACACTTAATGCGGCATAAATTGTTAGTATGCAGATAAACCTCAACAATAATACTGTTGTATGTAAAATAATCTACATGCATATCAAAGATATACATACATACGTTAAAGAAAGGAAAAAAAGTAAAAAAAAACTGTGTTGAGTGATATTTACATAATATATTTAGAAAAATGTACAAAAAGCAACACTGTCTCCTTTAACCATCATTCCATCAATAGCCACGATGATCACCTAGTGCTGCCCCTGGTTCTTCTGCGGGAAAAGATTTCTTCATATTTTCCCTGGGAAAACAATACAAAAGAGATGGTTAGTCTAAAAGTATATTTTTACTTAACCAGTATTTTAGTTTACTTTCAGCACTTAACAAAACTATAAATTATTAAACTTGACTGAAGTGTAAATGGCAGTAAATTAACTTTAACCCTCTGTCGGGCATTAATTTTAAAACAAGGAAGTACGCGATAAAGGATATACATTTTCTCATGATGCTGGTATTGAAATTTTTTCTTGGAGAAAATGGATATTGCTGGCAGGCGATTTTTAGCCGGCATGAATTTTAAATGATTAGGTCCTGTGATACAGCAGCTGGCATAACTCATCTTACCGAGTTTGAATGACTCGCGACACATTTTACAATAAGCAAAAGTTGCATCTAATATGTTGGCATCAAGCCACAATTTCTTAAATTTACTTATGTAGCAGCCATTGTACAGCTGATGACTAATCAAAAGAAAAATAAGAAAAAGATAAACGAATAAAAATATTCTACACAAAAATTACAACAATAAATTGAAAATTTATAAAACATAATTTTTCATTTGAACATTTGTGAAATATCTTGAAAAATGCAACAATAGTCGGGGTTACGGCCGGCTGAAGCATTAAAAACTCCCATTCAATGCCATAATTAGATAGGATTTCCCTGACTTGCCAGATTTTTTTGCCTATTACCCTGATTACAATTTGTGTCCCTGACTTTGCAGAATGTGGACACCCTGTAATAAAACTTTCTGAATTGAGTTTTCAAACAGCTGATGTAATAGCTATTTGTATATTAAGAGTTCATAGCACATCATTGTCGCTCAAGAATAATTATTATAGATGGCCTTACAAGCATTAGCTGAAACCGACCAAACGCTTTGAGAGCAACAAAGAGTATTTGTGCTCGTAATATACATAATATTTTTCCTATCACCATACTTGTAAAGGACATAACACAAAAACAACTATCAAACATAACTTTTAACTAAAAATAGGAATTACTCAATGATAACAATGAACAACAGCTATGGTGCGGTTTGTAACAACAGCTAATTAACCTTAACTAAATAACTTAATAACTAAATAACTAAATAACTAATTAACCAAAAGGAATAAAAATGTTTTATTCTCTAAAACAGCAAGACCCTAAATCTAATTATGCTCTACATCTAATTGAAGAAAACCATGAACACGGTAAAATTGAAGATACATTAAAAGTAGTAGAAATTATGATCAAAGGAAAAAAGCTCAATCTATTTGAAAACCTACACATTTTCAAAGAAAAGGAGAAAAATAACATAATTAATCAACAAACTGATTGTCTGGGAAACACTACATTTCAAATACTTAAAGATTACATAAAATAGTAAGAAATACAACACTAGTCCAGCCAAACTTTCTAGAAAAGGAAAACACTCCATCGACCCTACCGACAGAAGCGAGCGTCGGGAAAACAACAGCCCCGCATGCCTGCGCGTACCCACCCCAAATTCCACGAATCTCTCCCCGAACCTTCCGCCGTGGAACGCTCCAGAATCGCTACTCCCCCTATATAAACCGGCACCTCTTCAAACACTGTCAGTTGCAGTTGAAAATGGCGAAACGCCGAAAGCGCTCCTGCCACTCAGAAAACCACCAGTGCCGCCCGACGGACAACTCTTCACATAAGTTGTATACCAACGGCGCACGGACCCATACATCTCCTTCGTCCAGTTTGTTTTGTTTATATTAACTAAAGTAGGCTACTTTTCCTTGAAAAGGTTTTTAACAACGTAAAATTTGCTTTTTTTATTTACATCTGTTTTTATTTTTTTAATCGTGTTCGTTATATTGAATTGAAAATAAATTTATTCATGAAGTATACAAGACATGCATTGAATTGCATCATAAATTAAACTAAAATATAATGCAATAAAAATAACAATGAAATAGAGCAATGAAAACACTGTAACTCTTAAAAGCAGTACAATTTTTTATTAATCAAATAGTTTTTTAGTTTTCACTGCACCAATCAGCTACTTACTTAGGCCTTCATCAGAGAAATTAATCAGATACGTAGGTCTGTAACTCTGACCGAAGCAGAGCATCTCCTTTAGGATGAAATTTATTTTAAATGGAATAACATTTGTTCCTTTGGATTAATTGCGACAAAGATAATTAACGCAAAGTTAAATATAAATGTTTTAAAGAGGATTTCATTTTTAAAGAGAACCTTTTCATGTTTGACATGGCCATGATGGTAGGGCTTCCGCACGCTTTGAAAGGCAGACAGCGAACACCGATGCATTAGGCAGGCAAAATCCGGAACTCGAAAAATCGGATCTAGTCCAGGATGGTAACAGAGCGTGCTCTGATTAAATCTGATTCAATAGTAAATAGATGCAGTTTTAACTATGTATGAATATGTACACGAACCTTCCAAATTTCTGTACCGGTATCAAACAAAATGCATTGGATGAGAAGTATATTTACGTTATTGTATATAGTCAATGCTAAATTGGAATTTGGCCGCCCCTACAAAAATTTTTGTTCCCACACTTGAGGGATTTTCCCAAACAATTTACTCGCTGATACGACAGTGATAACATCTGAACATCGTGTGAAATTTGCGAATGTTTTTAATGTTCTTTACCTTACTTTAAAAGTTGTGTGTTTGGCGGTAAGATTTATAGTGAGGGTCCAGTCTTCATGAAAGTATATGGTATTTTGTTTTTCTGGGCGTTTGTGGCTATAACGTGGGTCGGTTCCCAAGCAGGCTGCATGCTATTTGCAGCGGCAAACACACTGTGCCACTCCAGTCCGTCAAGCCCTTTCTCCTCGCCTAGTCTTTCAATTTCAGTGTTGACTCACCGAAGCAACTCTGAGCGTGAAAAATAGAATTGGCCTATAGTGAAAATAATATCTCACGCAAAGCGATGTGCTATCACGATTTGACATCAAATGTAAATTATCGTCCATTTTTAATGAGGGTACGAGTCGGGTAGGAAGGGGCGGCAAATGTAACCTCGGCCTATGGCTGCAAAAGTGCTAGCGCCGGCCCTTGTTACACTGCTTACACATTTTTATCACAATATATAACCGTGCCACCATTTCCAATAAATAACTTAAAGTGTTAGGTTTCTCTAGCACATAAAATTATGTATTGCTTAGCATTCAAGATATAAAGAAAAATTTCTACCTTTGAATCTTCCTGAACTTTGCCCGCATAAGCCTCACTGCTTCTCTGATCTGGCTTCTCCTCAGCTATGCCTGAATTTCCGTATAAGGCAATTGTCTGTGAACAAAATATTAAGTAGGCATATAGAAAAAAGCCAAATTTATTCCAAGCAAAAGTTTTATCGATAACCTAACCATGATAAAATTAATAAATAGGTTGGGAAGAGCAAAATAATAACTAAGTTAAAGTTGGCAACAATTTCCAAATTTTAATTTATATTTTCAGGGAATTCAAGCTAGGCTAATTATATTTAACTTGTTATTATTGATTCCCATGATTTATTTATGACGAAAATTGTTTACACAAATTAGAGAGTTGTTTGTGATGGAGGAGGATTCGGTGATGAACATAAGACACGTGAATTTTATTTTATAAAATAATTCCTCAATTGCCAAACTAAATTTTAAATTATCAGCATTTAATTCTTTAAGTTGACATAACCACACTTTTGAAATAATTTGAAAGGTTAAAAATTATGTTTACAAGTAGTACCTACGACAAAGTATAATGTGAGTTACCGACCAATAAGTTTTCAGCTTATATTTTCTTGTTTTTTTTTCTACAGATAGAAAAATTAAAAAAAAATTATGACACTGAAAAAAATACAGCAATTCAAAATTATTATTGTTTTTCCAACTAAAGTTATTGAAAGATCACGGTGCGGGGTTGTTTTCAGTTGAGTTCCCAAACTTCAACAAATTTTATCTTCGCCTCCTGATCGAAATTCGACCTAAATTTCGGTTGATTTTAAAGAACCCAAGAAGTTTCAAAACATTTAAAACTGAAACATCTGTTCTTCCTGTTTTTCTATCAGTTGTTTTTACAACAGCTTTCCAATAATTCAATCAATTATCCTTTCTCTATAAATTAACATTGGAACTTTGAAAGCCAGTGGAGCATAGCCCTGGAGTTCAATGTGAATTAGAATGGGATTCTGCTCATCTACAGGATACTTTCTAACAGTATGCGCGGATTTTTCCTACCATGCACACGAGCTGAGAAAAAGAATGAAAACATGCTTGCATATTAATATACAGTTAATAGATTTTTTTTCGGTATGCGAGGATTTTTCCTACGATCCACATGAGCTGAGAAAAAAAGGAAACGAAACATGCTTGCCTATTATTATATAGATAATCGATTTTTTGGGTACGGTATGCGCGGATTTTTTCCTACAATGCACACAAGCTGAGAAAAAAGGAGGAAACAAAACATGCTTGCAGATATAGAATAATACAGATTATAGAAATTTTTCCGTTTACAAAGTAAAAGTTAGCCTCTCAGGCCTAGACCACTTTCCTAGATGTAATGTCTTTCCTAAAAAAAACTGAATTTGAATTTTTTTAACCAGGCTAGTTTTTTTGCAGAGTGGTCAATTTATAGGCCTATACATAGAAACTGTAAGTTTTTCAAACCAATAGAAAAAAGTTTTTTTAAATTTTACAATTGTTACCAAATTTTAATAACTTAGGCCTAATGTATTAAGAAAAGACCAAAAAACTGGTTGCAAATTGGTTCATAATAAAATTACTGAAATGTTAGTTTCTAAATAGGCATTGTTCACAATTCCCTCAATTCACACTTAACCCGGTCAACACTAAGATAAACCTTTCATATAATTAGAGCTCTGAAGTGTAAAGTCATTATCACAGTGCTGGTGGCTATAAATGTAGGCCTATCCACGGAAGCTGAAGTAATTTTTACTAAACTGGAAACCAATTACAAGTAATAAATATAGGCCTAGGCTTATCCACGGAAGCTGAAGTAATTTTTACTAAACTGGAAACAAATTACAAGTAAGTTTTTCAAAAGTGCACCATGATAGCATCACTTTACACTAAAGTAGCCTAACATATTACATTTCTTAATTTCAGGATGGGAAGACGGGTCTTCAAAAATGCTTAGCCGATAATCTGTTATCTTAACTGGCCATTCTGTCACAATTAAAGAGAAATAAAAATCCAAACAGAAACGCTTGGATCGCTTTAACCACAAACCAGCTGCACTTCCCCAGAAGCCAAGTGGAACTATTGAGTGAAAATTATCGATCGATTCAATCGATATATCGGTCGTATTCAAACGATAAATTACTGTATCGTATCTTTTTAGCAATGATTTTGGTAACTAAGTTACCGGTAATTAAAAATTATAAACATCAAACATGATTAGGTTCAACATAATGTATACAATCAAAATTGTAACAAAAACACATTAACAAAATTTCCAACCTACAACATCATATGAAAGCAAACATCCCTCTTTTTCAATTACTGTACTGGGATATACACTTTTTGTGGCATTTAAAAAAATGCAAAAATGGACCAGCTCCCGACATGTAAACGTTTCTTTTATAGAGGTAATCAGCTAGGCCTAGATTGTCGGATAACTTATGTTACATTAAGTTACTTATTTGAGTCCTGTTTTCAATGATTTTTTGCGACACTCCATGACGATTCAAAGGTTTTGGGTGTTGACAGATGTTATTGGATCTTTTCAGTAGGCCTACCCAATATTTTAATTCATGTATTAGAGATACGGTAGATTCAATTGAACATAGTTTTCAGTCGATATATTGATCGATAATTTTCATTCGATAGTTCCACGGGGAGTCTGCAGAAGTGTAGCCCACAAACTTGAGTTTTCAATTAAGTTTTACTAGGTTAGACTTTTCAATTTCTTTTAACTCCCCGGCTTATCCAAATATAGCCTACCTATGGTAACTCAAAATTTCTGCCAATTAGTTTCCATTAAAGCCTACTATTCTGCTTGAATTCACCATTTAGTCCTGGAAATATGAAAATCCATCTCTTCTGTATGTTAAGGATGGGAGGGGGGAGTTACAATAGTTTACAGGGCACCCTGGTCCTCCCGATTTAAGTTTGAATTGTGGCAAGGCTAGGCCTACTCATGACCTATATCCAAGACAAAGATAATCTGTAAATTAGAATCTAGGCATAACTTATAGGTATAATGTGAATATTCTTATAGGTTAAATACACCCTATCTAGCCTAGATGGTGTTGGCTACATTTTTGTTAAATGTAATTAAGACTGAAAATTCAACTTTCAAAGTTAAAGTATTGAAGTTTTGTATTTATGTTTCAGAATTATTGTAAAAATTGGTGTTAGCCCTAAATGTAAAATTTTAAGTAGTCAAAGAAACAAGAAGGCCTAAGCCCTAAGCCTTCAGCAAATTTGGTACCTAACTCATCTTAGTGTGAATGGAGTACTTACATTACTTCAAAGCCTAGGAGCCTCCTTCTTCATCGATGGCCAGTAGTAGACTGGATGAATTGTGTCACAATTTTAAAAATAAACTAGCAAATTTAGGTAAAACTAATATTTAAAACTTTGTATTAACAATTTCACTATTTGAGTTTGGGTTTGGGCGGCAGTGTCGGCACAGACAGTACACAAGAAAACTGAAGGTCACGACGAAATTAAATTGAAGAACCAATAATTACGAACAACTAATAACATAAACAAACTAAATTATGTGTCACTATAAAATAACTCTAGATAATTATACAACACGAAGACAGCAGGAGCAGAGTTAGATTTCGAATGATTTAGAAAGGTTAGTTGGAAAATGGCGGATGAATGACAAGACGGGTGGCTGCGATGCAGGCGCAGGGCAAGAGGGATCTGAGGGAGAGAGAATTGTGGGTAGGCAAACCTTACTGAAAATGGTTTGTCAACTTTTACGCTACGCTCGCATTAACCGCCCCCAACAAACTCTACGCAAAACCCGTTCAGGCAGATTTCCTGCTCAGTTGAAACATGAAAGTTTTCACGTCGAGCGTCTGACAATGGTAGAGCAAAGTTAGCCGTAAGCATGTGTGCTATCTGGGCTACGGGATAGGGCCATGTTTGGTAAGGTATGTAGACGTATGTACGACGCTACGTGAGGCAGAGGGACCACCTGCTGTCTAAGTAATGTGCACTACGGGATAGGGCCATGTTTGGTAAGGTATGTAGACGTCTGTACGACACTACGTGAGGCAGAGGGACCACCTGCTGTCTAAGTAATGTGCACTACGTGATAGGGCCATGTTTGGTAAGGTATGTAGACGTATGTACGATGCTACGTGAGGCAGAGGGACCACCTGCTGTCTAAGTAATGTGCACTACGTGATAGGGCCATGTTTGGTAAGGTATGTAGACGTATGTACGACATCGTGAGGAAGAGGAACCATCTGCTGTCTAAGTAATGTGCACTACGTGATAGGGCCATGTTTGGGAAGGTATGTAGACGTCTGTACGACACTACGTGAGGTAGAGGGACCACCTGCTGTCTAAGTAATGTGCACTACGTGATAGGGCCATGTTTGGTAAGGTATGTAGACGTATGTACGACGCTACGTGAGGCAGAGGGACCACCTGCTGTCTAAGTAATGTGCACTACGGGATAGGGCCATGTTTGGTAAGGTATGTAGACGTCTGTACGACACTACGTGAGGCAGAGGGTCCACCTGCTGTCTAAGTAATGTGCACTACGTGATAGGGCCATGTTTGGTAAGGTATGTAGACGTATGTACGACGCTACGTGAGGCCGAAGGACCACCTGCTGTCTAAGTAATGTGCACTACGGGATAGGGCCATGTTTGGTAAGGTATGTAGACGTATGTACGACGCTACGTGAGGCCGAAGGACCACCTGCTGTCTAAGTAATGTGCACTACGGGATAGGGCCATGTTTGGTAAGGTATGTAGACGTATGTACGACGCTACGTGAGGCCGAAGGACCACCTGCTGTCTAAGTAATGTGCACTACATGATAGGGCCATGTTTGGTAAGGTATGTAGATGTATGTACGACGCTACGTGAGGCAGAGTGACCACCTGATGTCTAAGTAATGTGCACTACGTGATAGGGCCATGTTTGGTAAGGTATGTAGACGTATGTACGACGCTACGTGAGGCAGAGGGACCACCTGCTGTCTAAGTAATGTGCACCACGTGATCGGGCCATGTTTGGTAAGGTATGTAGACGTCTGTACGACACTACGTGAGGCAGAGGGTCCACCTGCTGTCTAAGTAATGCGCACTACGTGATAGGGCCATGTTTGGTAAGGTATGTAGACGTATGTACGACGCTACCTGAGGCCGAAGGACCACCTGCTGTCTAAGTAATGTGCACTACGGGATAGGGCCATGTTTGGTAAGGTATGTAGACGTATGTACGACGCTACGTGAGGCCGAAGGACCACCTGCTGTCTAAGTAATGTGCACTACGGGATAGGGCCATGTTTGGTAAGGTATGTAGACGTATGTACGACGCTACGTGAGGCCGAAGGACCACCTGCTGTCTAAGTAATGTGCACTACGTGATAGGGCCATGTTTGGTAAGGTATGTGGGTGTATGTACGACGCTACGTGAGGCAGAGTGACCACCTGATGTCTAAGTAATGTGCACTACGTGATAGGGCCATGTTTGGTAAGGTATGTAGACGTATGTACGATGCTACGTGAGGCAGAGGGACCACCTGCTGTCTAAGTAATGTGCACCACGTGATCGGGCCATGTTTGGTAAGGTATGTAGACGTATGTACGAGGCTACGTGAGGCAGAGGGACCACCTGCTGTCTAAGTAATGTGCACCACGTGATCGGGCCATGTTTGGTAAGGTATGTAGACGTATGTACGACGCTACGTGAGGCAGAGGGACCACCTGCTGTCTAAGTAATGTGCGCTACGTGATAGGGTCATGTTCCGTAAAGCTCTCAATTTGGACAATTACATTTACTTAAAAATTAAGAGGTAATTTTGAAAAAATCTTACTTTATTACTTCTTTAACAAACTAAAACATAAAATTATAAGGGATAACTAACCTATTGTTTAGACAAGATAATTAGTTTGAGAAATTGATAATTTTTTAAGCATAAAAATAAATAAGGTTTTTTTAATTTATTTTTTTTGTTAAATTCAATGGTCGTTTTATGGGATTTAATTTATTTCAGAGTTATCAGGATCCAATGTCTAATAAACCTGTTCACAAGATAACTTAAACGGTATAAAATTATAAATAATTTCGTTTCATACCGGAATTATCAATAAATCGTATATAATTATATGCGATGAATGAATTATGATATTAAAGTGCGTTAATTATCAAACCTTTCAACATAGCTAAATACAACATACAAGTACAAATCAATTAAATATTTGATATTTTTTTGAATAAATTGGGGTTTTTAAAACAAAAGTTTAATTAAAATCATACGCAAATTTAGGATTCACTTTAGTTAACTATAAACTATGCTTTAATCGACATTTTTTAACTAATAGAGTTACAAAAAGCGATATTTTTCTTCATATTTATTATTAAAACTACTGTTCTTTCTATTGAATGTAATTTTATTAGTTTATAGGCTACCTTACACGTTAAATGACGATAGGCTACTTAAACTCAAATAACAACAAGTTAATTTTGTTATAGATTGCATTTGTTTAGTGTTTAATTCTAAAGTAAAATATTCAGTTAGAGAATGTATTATTTTCATTCATCTAAATAATTAAGCAGATTTTAATTCAGATAACAAAATTGAAATTGTACAATAAAAGTAATAAAATTCATAACAACTATTAATATGACAGTTTAGGCGTACAGTAGAAAAATGTTTGTGCTTATTTTGAAAAGTGAAAAAATATATCTTAATTATGTATAATCTTTGAAGTTCTAAACTCTAAAGCCAAACAAAAAAATTCATTTGAGATTTTCATTTCAATCTAAAATGAAGATGATTTGTAAGAGATCTTGCAACTCAATATCGGTTTATTCAACTTTGATAAAGTCGCTCTCATTCCGTCGCTCCTTTGGGAAATACAACTACAGAAGTTAAAGATTCAATTACATCTGATTCAATACAAAGAAAGTGTTTGCTATGCCATATTGCATTTCAGATGCTGCAAAGTGGTTGATTTATTACTAAGTACCAGGGGGGCCGAGCTTATGCTTGGTAAAATTATGAAACGTAACTTTCGTTTCTTAGATAAAGCTCTTTCCCTCCGCTCACTCACCCTCTTCTTTTTTTATGACGCTTCGCTCACTTGCCAGGCCAAAGGGTGCTACACTTTGGTATGAATTTGTTTAATTACAGGTTAAATATGTAACATATTGGTTTATATCTACAATTATTAGCTGTTTTTGTTCAATTTGATAGCTAATTTGAAATGTTTATAAGGATAACATGGGAACTTTAAAGAGATGTAGGGTGGAAAACGGATTTTTCTCAGCCATGGGACCAGTTCCAATCAATTTATCGTAGCTGAAATCCCCATAGTAAAAAAAAAAAAAAAAAAAAAAAAACTGAACTCCTTGGAGAGAAAAAATTTTTGCTTGTTTTAGAGTATAAGATAAAGTTTCATGAATAAAAGTCATAAACGGTAATTCAAATGCAGTTATTTTTACCTTCTTTGTTTGAACGAAGGCCAACCAAAGAACGTTCACTTATAGTCCAGGAAATTTATCGTAAAAGGTCAAACAAATTGCAATAGAAATGAAAGTTATTGCACAAGGTACCTAAAGCCGTCTTATATAGGATATTACAAATCGGCCAAAATCGGACTGGCGGAAACTCGCCATTTTGGAGAAAAACCATCCGCCATCTTGGATTTATGCAAGATGTCCAAAAAGTTATTATTAAAGTGTGTTTAAATTGATTTAGAGCATTAAAATTAATTTTATGGGATTCCTCTTTAAATTTTCTTATAGAAAAATATAACTTCAATGTATCTGATGATGTATCAAATAGGTTTTATAATCATTAAAGTGTAAAAAATGCAATTTTTGAAGGTACCGCTCTTATTTTTTTTTTTTAATTCCTGTTACTCCAATATACAACTTGACACGATTTATTGCAAAATATATTTCTAGTAAGCATAATATCAAAATAATCCATCCAGAACATATTTTAGGTGTTATGGTGGGTACAGTCTTATTTGAAACAAGTAGACGGGGAGCGCGTACGGTGGTGCGCGCGACGACGCGTCATCTGCCGTGCCGGTATATCAGTAGGCCTATACTGGTGTTTCCAGTAGTTGGTAGTTTTCAAATTCAGTAGCAGTGATGTTAGACAATTTTAACTTACCCTGATAGTATTGATGAATCTGTAATTAATTTTCTTATAGCATTGATAAGTTTGTTTTATTACTGAAACGATCTTTTAGACCAATATTTAACTTTTATATGCTTTTGCCTACTTTGGATAGCCTACTTTATTTAAAACACCTAAGCACTCTCAGGTGCCTATTTTAAGACGAGTATGACTGAAGGGTGAGTGTGATGATTGTAATGGATCCGATGAAGTTTAGCTTTGTTAATGACAAATAGCAGCTGTTTCATTTGTCAGGATGATTAATTAATAGCCCAATGACCAAAGGCAGCTTGGTCCAGTATCGAACCATTCAAAAAGCACAAACTTTTCTCAGGATCGAACCGCGGCAACCTCAGATTCAAAGTCTCTTTAACCACTCAACTACCTGCTATGATCCCTAAGGATCCTTAGTTTTAAAACTGATTTGAAAAAATGATATATCAGTGACAAAATAACGAAATTAGGGTTTTATTGCAAAGTATAACTATTGAAAATATCGCGTATAACGCATTTGTTATTTTAAAATCTTAAAAGTTTCGTATTAACTTTAATAGCATAGTCTATCATTGATACAATGGTTTCATTGGTAATCATACTTCATTTCAAATGTCTTCGTAGTTTTCTTCTCAAACTTCAATATCAATGGAATTCTTAAATAAAAAAATAAAAAAAAAACATGACATTCCCCGCACATAGATGACATTTTATACCGTTTAGCCTGCAGGTACAGCGGGAAGATCTACAGTGTACCTTACAGTTACATCTGACATATATTTTTTTTGCAGGGACTGGCTTTAAATTTGTCATTATAGGGTGCAACTTTCCAGCATTTAACCTCCACCCTCATTCCAAAGGAGATAATGTTTCGTTTCAATTTCATTCTTTAACTTGAAAATAAACTCTTAAAATGTGGTACTTGTCAGCTGCGGATGTTGGTGGCAGTGTCTTAGGTTGTACTGCTTACCTGGTTCGTCTGCTTGCAGCTTTAGAACTAAAACGTTTGTAATCGAACGTATCAGAAGATTTCCCACCGAACAAAAAATAGTCTCCTCTCCAACAGAAACTATGTCCGATTTTTCAGAAGCGGGGCTGTTTACTTTGGAACATCGATTAATGAGACGATTCTTTTGTTATAACTTAAATCTTTTCCAATGCCATACAACTTAGAAGTAGTATCACAACCTAATAATGCTTGCATAAACAGTATAGACAAGAAAAACTTCTAGTCCCAGATTTTTCTTTGTAGATTGTATGTTCCATGTTCTGTTTCCTGTTGATCCCATCTTAGGTTCATTCCTAAAAATTACCCGTTGTTGTTAAACTTTCAATAGTAACATAATAGTACAAAGACAGCTGTGTCATCTACAACATATATAATAAAAATACCCCAGTCGCTGCAAACCTGTGTACTGAGCGAATTTCCAATGGAATTTCAGATTTTTTATTTCTCCTTATATCCCACAGGATTGAGAATATAGGTTTGCTGCCATGGAGTGTTGTTAGAAAGTGTAGGTTAATCCCTCATTGGTGTAGGTAAACACGAAATGTTATCATATCTGGCCCTTTTTTATCTTCCCCGTAAATCCCATGGAGGTGAGCATGTAGGTTTGCCGCTATATGGGTTTTGTAAGCAAGTTTAAGTTAAACCCTGTCTGGATAATGTAACTACCAAATTTGATTAAGCTATGTCAATACAGAAGTAAGATACAGGGTTTTGTTGATTTCCCTTAAGAATAACATGGGAACACATTTTGGGATTTCCTCCGTAACCAGTTATGCTAAGTTAAAAACTAAAAATTGTAAATTTTTATTATTTTGCTTTTGTTAGATGGTTTCAAATAAAATTTTGAATTTCGAAATTTCGAAATTAAAATGTTTAAAACCCATTTTTGACCCTTTTAAAACCCCCCAAAAAATCCTGTTAACATATTCCGATCATGCTGCTTTGCGAACTCATGAAAGTAGACCTAGTCTTACACGTCCATGCCAAATTTCACAAAAATCGGACGTTCCATTCAAAGTTATCAGTACCACGGACACACAATATACAATATTGTGTATGATGGTAGACATAGATACTGTAATATACATAGATACTGTGCATATACATTAAATGAACGAATTGTGTTTTTGGCTTCTCTGGGGACCGCAAAATGAACAAATAACATGGTCCTGGACTCATCATGCCTACTGCGTAATAGCGTATTCCCTATAGGGATAAATCTCGAATACAATAAAAATTATACAGTAAAATAAAAAAAAACATTCATATTAACTCTTTTAATATTTATTACAAAATAAATTTTTAGATAGACTATAGTTTAACCTTAATAAAAATAAATGTGATACGACTAGTACTGTGAAATAAGTGATAATTATTGTAAATGTTGGTTGAAAACCAACGACTGAACATCGATATACTAGAACTTGTCCCGACACAACGAGCGTCGATGAGGTCGGCTCGGCAGATGGTCCGCAGCGCGCAACCGGCGCAACACCGTACGTTCCCTGTATACTTCTTTCAACTGAGGTCGTACCTACCATCTCAAAATATGTTCTGGATGGAACATTTTGATATTATGTATACTAGAAATATTTTTAAGCAATATATAATAAGTGTCAAGTTGTGTATTGGAGGAACAAGTGCACAAAAATAAAAGTGGTATCTTGAAAAAGTGCAATTTTTGTGTATTTTTATTCTTTTAATGTTTATAAATACTATTTAATCCTTTGTGATATACATTAAATCTGTATTTCCCTTTAAGTAAATTCAAAGAGGAATCCAATAAAATGAATTTCAATGTTTTAAGTCAATGAAAACATATTTTAGTATTTAATTTACCAAAAGCTTGCATAAATCCAAGATGGCGGTGGTTTTCGCCAAAATGGCGGATTTCTACCAGTCCGATTTTGGCCGATTTTGTATATGGTATGTAAGACGCCTTACCGGACTTCATAGTATAATTTTAATTTCTATTGCAATTTGTTTGAGGTTTGGCCCTATATGAGCCTAAATTTCCTGGACTATTAAGTATCGTTTTGAATTATAATAGCATTCATATTGCGGTGACTCAAAGCAGTATACAATTCATGTACTTAATCGATATTTGTTTAAAAAATGTTTTAGCTATGTGGGTTTTTCATTTTTATACGGTACCTTTATCGTTGTCATAGATACATAAATTACCGGGCTAACCGAGCTTGCTCGTTTGTTTTAATTCACATTTATCATAGTATCATGGTAATCAGGCTTTGGAGTTTACGCCAACTATATCTTTTCACAGGCGATCGCAGTTTCAAAACTAAACTTAAAAGTAGCATTCGTATATTTTTGTTTACCTCGTTGTTATTTCGTTGTATTAATGACAACCCATCAAGGCAATGCGAAATAACTGCAATTTTCAACTTAGCTTAATTCAAAAACTTTTTCCTGGGGTTGAAGCTGTTTCTAAGCTTATTTTAAAACCAAAAAAACATTTAATTGCAACGTCTAAGTCCAATATACCATACCAACAAGATTTAAGATTGATCTAAAATACATCATCACAGACACTCATATTATTATAGTAAAGGATTAGGCAATTATATGAAATTAAAAATTTGTAAAAATAAACGACAATATTTATAAATTGCATTTTGAATTGTTTCTTTGCCTGGCATTGTTCACACAGAGAACCATTTGTCATTAAATTTACACAAGAACAATTCAACCCATTACAGTATTTGTTTCATGTGTTAATAGTAAAAAAACACAATTGAGTTTCAGATGACATCTTGTAAAAGGAAAAAAGATAAATTTTGCACTTGCGGGGCTATATAACTGCTTTATTCAGAATAACATATTTTTTTAAATATTTTAATCAATAGAATTCAAGTAAACCAATATTTACGGTATGCTAGGTCAATAAACATATAAATCAAAATTTTTTATGATTATTTTCAACACGTATCTTTAAAAGAAAACATTACAATTTAAAGTGTACACCCAACTGACTGTTTATGAGATATTATCCGTAAAACTTTAATTTTTCCCAAAAAATAACACAATTAAAATTTGTACAGCAATTATCTCTGAAAAATAATTGCTAATGAATGTAATTATTTTCTCCTTGTTATCCTTATTGGGGATAAAACTCAACTTTCACCGGCTTTAATTCGTAATCCGTTAGGGTAAGGGCGTCGCATTAAACTATAACAGCCTTAAAACAATTTTTAGAATCTGAAAACGTCATAAAAGTGGGAGTTATTATTTAAAACCATAATGACTTTCAGACTAGATTAGCCAATTGTGGTATACCCTGAACATTTAACGAAAATCATTCGAAAGAAACAACAAGTTTACCTTTAATAATGCAATTTTTTTGTGAAAAAACGAATTATGTTAATTTTGAATAGGTCATAAGGATGGTGTGAAACACCCGGTATTTTACATAATGTCTCAAATTTTAA